>JAACJK010000088.1:0-29501 GCA_013368325.1 Ephemerocybe angulata | reverse complement strand
ATTAACACCCATCCATCCCACCCAGCATTAAAGCCAGAACAGCAACAAAAACACTCACCTCCCTCAAACACCCCCTCCTCAATCTCCTCGCCCTCCCCAAAGTCGATGAGCGCCTCCACCTGCGCCAGCGCATGCACGACGTCCTTTCTCAAGCTGCTGAGCTGGCGCGGACCTCGCCTTCTGCGGCACGCACGGCGAGGCGCCGTTGGCCTTCGGTTTCGGCGTCGATGAGGTCTTTGAGGCCTTCGACCTGCGTGAGGTCGAGGCGCCCGCCGAGGAAAGCGCGGCGCGTGAATTCACCGGGGGCAGCGGGGCGGAGGGTGGAGAATGTCGGGGTCGGGGTTGGCGGAGGCGCTGAACTCGAAGAGGTCGTCATCGGCGTGGAGGACGTCGTTGAGGATGAAAGCGCAGAGAGAACGGCGGATATGACGGCGCGGCCGGAGTGGAGGTGTAGCTCGAGCGTGTCCTCGGAGGTGAAGGACTTTGGGCCTTTGAAAAAGACTGCGAGGCCGTCGTCGAGGGTGTTGGACTCGTCCGAGGGGTGTACGATGCGGCAGCGATGCAGCTTCCAGGGCGTTGGGTTCGTGATAGGCTTCCCTACACAAGTAGCAAGTAGTTGGTTTAGTTGGTGTGCCTTTCTCGACTGGGAAGTGGGGTTGTGGGGGACCAGGCGGACGTACCCTTTGCGGTGTGGGGTTTGACCATTTTGCGCCAGACTTGGAGCGCATCGGGGCCTGAGATGCGGATTATACCTACGCCTCCGCGCCTGGGGGCGTCGAGAGGGCGTAGATTGTGCTTTTCTGCGCGTCAGAGGTGGGCAGGGTGGGGCCACTACTTGTATGAGCGCTTCGCTGGTGTCGTCGGAAGTTGGAGCTACATGACGAGCGAAGGGGACTCGTCCTTGTCGTTCTGCGAATGCACGATGGTGGGGAGAATGTGAGAGTGTGAAGTGGGCGAGCCTTTGGGCTGCGGTGGAGGAGGGAGGGAGGAAGGCGGTTGAGGGTGAACATGAGAATCCGTGGGTGAGAACTTTTTGATGAGGTGTAAGCGCCGGCGATCACTCTGGGAGGATGTTGCCGCCGTTGGACTGGGAGTTCATCGAGCTTCGTCGAAGACTTGTTTAGAGGACAGAAAGATCGATTATAGAATATGTGACATAGGACATAGGCATAGCATAGCGGGATATAAGAAGGAGTGCATAATGTGAGAAGAGAAATTCTGAGAAATTAGTACTGTAACTATATAGAAAGCCAGAAGACACAATAAAAAGCCAGCCCGAGAAGAAGCAGAAACCTGAGGCAGATGAGACAAGCGCATTCTACATCACAAGCCTGCCGCCCCCTCGAGAACCCTGTTCAAGACGTCGTTTAACTCAGCACCCGATCCCGAAGCCATGATCGCCTCCTGCCAGAGGAAGACCTCAACCACCCATGCGACAGAGCAGTCGAGCCCGAGTGAAAGAGCATCTCCTAAAGCCCTGCGGTACTGCTCCTCACTCCAGGTGGTGCCCCAGGGAGAAATATAGGTTCCAGAGGCGTTGAGATCGAATTGAGTGGGTTGGTTCCAGCCTGCGGGTGCTGCTCGGCACTCGAGCTTACACCAGCCAACGCAGGAATATGACTTCCATGGATGTTCATAGGCACAAACATAGCCGTGCGGAATACGTGATGGAGCCTGCCTGAGCGTCAAGGAGGTTCGCACCAGCATGCACGCCCGAGCCCGGTGCATTACCCTGGTTGACAATGTAGTCGTGCACCTCAGAGATGGGCAATCGAGGCCGAGATCAATATGCTGTAACCCTGAAAGGCGTTGAAGTCGGGTCCCGGGATGCTCGAAGTTGAGGCATAATTTCCGTCAAAAACTTGAGGCTGAGCAGAGTAGTGAGGCATGGGCTGAGCTGCGATGTTAAAGCCAGTCGGATCTTGGGGTATGAATGCAGGTTGAGCGACGTTGCCCCAGGTCGAGGGCGTGACATTGCTCGAAAAGTTGCCAGAGCCCGAGGCCAAAGCGGTTTGGTTGTGAGTCGATGGCCCGAGCCGGAGGCGTAAGGGAAGGAAGAACTGCCAGAGCCCGATGCAGAGGAGGACGAAGTCGCTGACCCCGACCCGGAGGGGTATGAAAAGGAATTTTGAGTGGAGGCGGCCTCAACATGACATCTCCAGGACTCAACCCTTGCAGAGGCGAGCTGTACGCCCTCCAGAGCCATGATGGTTTCCTCATCGGTGGGTAAAAGCGGCGTGAAGGGGAGCGTGAGGATCCACTTCGACTTCCTTGCCCCTGCCCTTGCCCTTGCCTTTCGACAGGGCAGACTTTTTAGTGCTGGCACGGGACTTGACCTTGAACTTGCGAGTCGCGGCCGCCTTTTCGGCGCCTTGGGCCTTCTTCTTGGAAGCCTTAACACCCTTCTTACCCTTCTTCGGGGCATGATAAACGTAGTCGGGGTATTTCTCGTTGTGTCTCCTACGCTCCTCGGCAGCCTTCTCTTCCCAAGGGCCTTCTGGAGAGCAGAGAGGCCTTTCCACACGGTCCCTGCCTCGAAAAGAGATAGCGCTGATTAACTTTCGGGCACGGCTCTCCCTTCTTCTTGGCCTGGCTTTCCGCCTCTGCTCTTGTGAAAGCCACGAAGTAATTTGAAACAAGATATAGGCGTTTTTGGAATCGCGGAATACTCTCAGGCGCCTCAGGATCAGGGCTTGGAGAAAGACTCGGAGACGTAGGTTCATTCTGGCAAAACGAAGGGTGAGATATGGTGAAAGTTGGATAGAAAAGGTAGGAGAGCACCCACCTGAACATGACCGTACTGCTGCTCAACTTCACCGGTGGCGGTGTTACCGGAGAACAAGGTCGGTGTGCGCGCGGTGTTGGATGAAGGAGAGTGGGCGGAGTGGCGTTGCCATCAGCCGAGCGGCCAGGGCCAAGTTGTTGTTCTCGTTGGTGTTGGAGGAAGGGTTGGTGCCAGGCATATTGGATGTAAAATGGGGAGGAAAACTGGTTGCTTGAGTGAGGTTGGAGGAGTGGGCAGACGAAGAAAACTGAAGATTTCGAGCCATGGTCGCTGGCGCTATATACTCTACGGGCGGTGGGTGCAAAGCACAGTCGAGTGCTTTGGTCAGTGCCACTGTGCACAAAGCGCTGGCTTGGCAATGGAAACGCATGGAAAAGGTGCCCAAGCCGCTGACAGTATACCTGATATGAACGGCCGGCATGCGATTGGAAAGGGATTTGTCCAGAGACCGGGCTTTGCTCACTGCTTATGTGATGCTTAGATAGGGCTAGCCACTGGCGCTTAACGAGATCGCCGCCCGTTCGACGTTGGTGGTGCCAGGGAAGTTTTGGGACAGCTTCAGAAATAGAAGTATGCTACTACCAGCTCTGAAAGGGCTCGCAAAACTCTCAACCGGAAGCCCGTGAAGGATGCAAGCTGGTGATTTCAAGACGCCTCTCTCTGATGCATTGACCAATGCCAAAGCGCCTAAACGCGCGCTTTCCTGCGAGATACTCCTTGCCTTTCACAACCACTCTGTCGCCTGGATGACTGAGACTTTCACTGAGCTCATGAATCTTCTTGCCTTGCCAACGGGAACCGAATCTGGGAGTTGTTTGGTGTATACCAGATTGCGGGCGAACATACAGCACAGTGACCGGTACATTCAGCCGCCCCCCTCTGATAATAGACCCAAATTTAGAAGAGAATCTTTACAAGGATTTTCCAACCAGATAAGTTGTGCTTGACGAATAATTCCTCAAGGTTCTCGAATCCAAGGCGTATATTTAGCTTCTACTGGCTCCACAAGCTTCCCCGCAACGTTCAGCCCGCGGTTAAGGGCAGCTTTGAGCGATCTAAGCTTCTTTTAAGGTAAATAGGCGCTCGAGGAGCCCATTATTGTGCGCATAGATCAGTTTTACTGACCGTTTTGGTAAGTTTCTTGGCCTGCTTTTTGTGAGGTCGAGTCCGCTAATTGTCCGTTAAAGCCGTTGAGATGGAGATGATGCGGGGCTTCTGGGATCTAGCTACATACCTACGGTACTCATATATCTAATCAAATATATTTGGGCAAGTCGTAATGTTTTTAACCATCTAGAAGGTCGAGAGTACTAGTAAGTAACAGTGCAAAGTCGACGACTCGATGACGAAGTTCAATGTTTGGACCCAAAGCTGTAGCCCAATTGATGCCATCATCGTGAAGTTAGGGGGACTTTTGGCGCTTGCGGAACTTGTTTCCCGACGTCCACCACCAGAAGGGCAGAAAGGTAGGATAATACCACCTAAAGACAAAGCTGAGATGGTCGGAACACTTCGGAGGAGTTTTCTTCTCTGTTTCGTGACATGCATACCCGCACTTTCCCTAGCGAAAACGAAGGCGCCTCATGGCTTCAACGAGCCGAGGTCGGATGCTCTCGACTCTGTTAACTTGTACGTGTAAACCAGGTTATCATTTGCATCTGTATGTCTAAACTAGATATAGGTACATCGGGACTACTGGAACTGAGCCGAACAAGGCTGGGGGGATGATACCTTCGGTGTCTCCGCCGTTTGGTATGACGCGATGGGTTGCGCAGACGCAAGTTTCTTACGTTTCTGCGACGCCGTATAACGCGTCTTGGGTGCTGGAAGGAGCTGAGGAGGTGCGTATGTACTCGGGCTCCGTTCATAAGCTTCTTTAATAGGATTCTAGGAGAATAACAAGGTCCATGGGTTCATGGGTACGCGCCAGCCAGCGATTTGGATGGGCGAGAGCGGGAGTGTTGCTGTCGTCCCCGGGGTCGGTTTCGAACGCGAAGACGGAACAGTCGACTTGAGCTCTGTGAAGGCATCCTTCCACGAACGCGGTCTTCGAGTCGTTGGGTCCGAGAACGCGGGGAGCTCGACTATGGCCGGCAGGAAGTTGTTAGCCCGAGCTACTACAACGTACTAGTAGATGACGGAACTGGAGATGAGGGGAAGATTCTCTCCGAGATGAGTGCTAGTGAGTATTCAACATCCTGCACACATGTGGTCCTCGGCCATCTGCCCCACGTTTCCCGTGTTGTTCCTGACTGAATTAGGCCGCTAGCCTCCCGCGTTGGACACCTTCGCTTCACCTTCTCGCCAAAGTCAGGAGCACACAGCCGACCACGACCCTACATCCTCGTCGAAGCTGCCCGCCCCTCAATCATCACTTCGACACCTTCGAACGTAACTTATCCGGAAGGCCACGTCCACATCAACACCTCTCCCAAGTCCCCCTTCGAAATATGCGGATACTCGACGGAACGACAGGACAGCATTATCACGCCCGTCTCGGACAAGACGCTGCAAACCAATTTAAAGGTTACTTCTGCGCCCGATTTGGCTTCCAGGCAACCGACTCCCTGGTGTATGGCACAATACAGAATGGGAGTGTTGTACTGGGCGGCAGGGAGGCTGCGGGGCCGGTTCTCAGTGCTTTCGTCTTTTTGCCTGAGGGGAAAGAGGGTCAGGTTAATGTACGTGTTGGGACGTCGTTCATCTCCATTGAGCAGGCGAGAGCGAATATCGAGGCAGAAATTCCTAACATTAATGAAACAACGGAGCCGCTATCAGATCATCGTCAAGTTGGGACGCTCGAATGGACGGCGGGAAGGGTGCGAAGTCAGTGGGCTCAGTTCGCTGAGCGAGTCTCTATCGAGGTTGGAGGCGAGGATGATTACGAGGCGCAGGTGATGAAGGAGGTGTTCTGGACTGGTATTGCTCACTCTCTCCAGGTGAGCTCCGCTCACCATATCCTCGAGGCTTTCAGAGGTTGACATCGGTGTGTGTATAGTACCCGAGTGAGCAGAGCGAACATGGCAGATATTGGTCTGGCTATGACGCCAAGGTTCATGAAGGAGAGTCGTACACCGGCTACTCAATTTGGGTGTGTCCTCATTCGCACTCCTCCAGTGCAACGTACGCAGCGAACTGACATTCCCAATCGCTATCGTAGGATACTTACCGCGCTATCTGGGCCTTGCAAATCATGTTGGTTCCTGAACATATCCCAGGCATGGTGCGGAGCATGCTGCAGGACTTCCAACAGGTAAACAGCATCGTTCATAGCTTCTTTACGTTTCTTCGGGCTTACCATGTATTCCCCCAGAGTGGCTGGCTGCCGATGTGGAAGAACGTCGTCGAGACGAACATCATGGTTGGTACTCACGCGGACTCGCTTATTGCTGAAGCGGTCCTCAAGGGCATTCCGTTGAGTGCAGCTGAACGAGAGATCGCCTGGGATGCTGTATGGAAAGACGCGACCGTTCCGCCTGAACGGGATTGGGAATTGAAGTATGACGATCGAGAGGAGGTAAGTATTTCAAGCTGCCTCGGGTTACCTCGATGCTCATCTCAATAGCATGTCGACTACGAAGTCCGTGCTGGGCTTTCCTCCGTGTACAATGTCGATGGCAAGGGCTGGGTCGCAGATGATATCCACTCCGAGAGTGCTTCAAGGACGCTTGACTATGCTTGTAAGTATTCATTCCAAGCTTCTATCTCGGTACACTCCTGACCTTCCGGCGCGTGCGCATAGACGATGACTACGCTGCATGTGTTCTAGCCCGAGAACTTTCCAAGCCCGACAATGTTACGAAGTTCCTGCACGACCGTGCGATGCATGCTCCATTCACTCTGTTTAACGAAGCTACTGGGTTCATGGAAGCGAGGAATGCGGATGGGAGCTGGGCTGGCGAGGATAAAGGATGGACAGAAGGTGAGTTTAATTGCGTGCCCATATGGATTGGCGTTGAGCTTATGTCGATGCGGATAGGCGACAAATGGGCGTACTCCTTTGACGTCGTCCATAACGTCCCTGAGCTCATCGACCGGCGGGGTGGGAAAGTCAAGTTCGTTCAGAGCTTGGAAGAACATTTCGAAGGTGGCCACAATGATCATACCAATGAAGTATGTGGGCGTGGAATCAAGCCCCATCCCGAACTGTGTTGACATCTCACGTCTTTAGCCATCGCACCACATCCCGTACCTGTATGCATTGTCTGGTGCAGCTTTCAAGGCCCAGGAGCGAATTCGGGAGATTGCAAAGGCCAACTATAACAATCGCCCTGATGGTTTAACTGGGGTGAGCGCTGTATACATACTTTCAAGTTCTTTGGATATCAAAACTGACCATGTTGACAAAAGAACGAAGATTGCGGCCAGATGAGTGCTTGGTACATCTTCAGCGCGATGGGTTTCTACCCTGTCAACCCTGTCTCAGGGGAATATGTCGTCGGATCGTAAGCTACTTTCTCTGGAGGCACCATGGTAATACGGAAAATGCTGACTGGTTGACCTGTCTACTGCAGTCCATTCTTTGAACGCATCGTCTTCAAAGTCCCAAACCCTTCGCTCAACAACGAGCTTACCACCATCTCAATCCGAGCACCAGGCGCACGAACGAAGCCATACGTCAAATCACTCTCGGTCAACGGCGATGCTATAAAGGTTACCATTCTTCGACATGACCAGCTCCTGGGGAAGAGTCGAAAGGTTGATATCGTCTTTGAAATGAGCAAGACACCGGAAGTGTGGGGCAATGACCCGGAGGTTCTACGGGCGCTGGGTGTGGCATTTAAGATCAATCAGGTTGGAGGCGAGGTGAAACTCGAGAGGGATGAACTGTAGATCGAGTGCTAGCTAGTTTACAACCGGATTTACTATATCCTACTGCTCACGTATAACGGTATGTTATCTTTGATTCAGGAGAAAGAGCGAATATCTCTGAACTTCATGAAGTGGCATAAACCGATCCGGTGGCAAAACGCGAGGCATGTATATAAGTAGAACCCAGGGCCACTTGGACCTCAACGCGCCTTCGCAGAAACCACCACCACCACCACCTTTCTTAAAAGACGCATACCCCAGCCAACCCTCATCTCGAATGGCTCAACTCTCAAGGATTTTGCCCCCTTACGCCACGAGCTCGCACGCGCCTTTCCCTCGGGAAATTTGGCGCGCGATAATCGACTTTGTATTCTTCGACGACCCAAACGGTGCCACACTTCGCTCCGCCTCAGAGGCCTCCCGCGCACTCAGGGACCTCACATATGCCCATCGACACCAGTCGGTTATCCTGGATGGTTGGGAAAAACTGCTCCGATTTGAAAGTTATTTCTGCGCTCTCCCAGATGGTGAAAGTCGCTTGGTGAATCTCTACGTGCACTTGCCGGAGATGTATCTCGATGTATACCCAAAAGGAAGGCAGATGGCAACCCTCGAGGACCCGACCAACGCGGACTGGGACGATCCTTCGGTCTATGTGGGCGTGGATGATTCAGACGAGGAAGAATCGGAGGACGGGGACGTAGATTTCAGCAGCATTTCGAAAGGAGAGCTAGCTGAGCTAGCTCAAGAGGTCGAAGACCTAAATAAAGACGCGCAAGATTATCCTGGATACCATGGTCAGGACTTGTCTCAGCTCGCGCTAGACCAAAGTGTGCTAGGAAGACTTGAATATAAAGTCTTCTCAGCCCTTCGACGCCTTCTCGAAGCCTCTGCCACCACACTCTCGGTCCTTACGCTCTGCTGGTGCCGCTCGTCGCATATCTACACCGAAGCCGTGATCCCCGTCCTCCCTAATCTACGGAGCCTCGCCATCCATACTATGTACGGGAGGTACAAAACCAATTCGACGGCCCCACTCTACAGATCCATCGCGATGCCAGTGCTGTTTCCTTCACTCGCTCGACTCCGAATTCACTCCGATGTTCCTCACATGGATGATGACTTCAAAGTCCTCACAGCTCCGCCGCTGCGCTTTATCTCGGCTTCCACTTCGACCTACCTGCAGCTCGTATCGCTCCCGGAAACTCTCGAGGAAGTGCAAGTCTGGGCCTGGGATGTCAAAGTCGAGTGCGTTATATTCCCTCATTAATATTGGGCGCTACCTCTCGCATGTTCAATCACACTGACGACTGCTTCTAGTCTCAGAATGTTCAAGTCCGCCCCGCAAGATTATGACTCTAAGCACCTAGGGAAACGGTTGCATCGCATGAAGCAGGAGACTCTACTACAGAAGTTCAAGGCTTTTAGGACGGGCGACGAGAAAGACGCTTGGGATCAACGAGCGGCATCCGTATTTCTCCTGGAGGGCTTCAACCCTGGATCACTGACTGTGCAAGGATTCAAGAGATACTGGCTTGAGCAGCTTACCTTCGAAGAGCCAGAGTAGGTTCATGATTGTACTTACAATTATTGAGCACGATATATACGGTGGAAGGAGCAGCACGAAAATGAATATTGAGGGTAGATTCACTAGCAAAGTAGGGAAGCATTGGAAGGATGAGTGTTCGAGAAGGTGGATGTAAACTAAAGACACAGATTGTTCTAGCCTAGCTGTCCCTTATCCTACACGCGGGACCTCAAGCTGGACATGTGATAGCAAGAATGAACGACATTTCCGTGTCCCAATCACCGTCTCCCAGCTCGTACTGAGGGGGGTAAACATCATATAGTTCCAGGTCTATAGTTTTGTCGCCCCGGCACTCGACCCTTGAAATAAGTGTGCCATGCACATTGCCAACAGTGTCCCAGAAGAAAACAACTCGGCTGGAGTTGATGGTGCACTCGGTCGTGCTCTCTTCCACCTGCCATCGCCGACCGCTGTCGGCGAGCCGACTCCCATCCACCCTGACCCTGTTGCCAGATCGAAAAGAATTTGCGGCATCAACGAGACTCTCAAGATGTTTGAGGGGTTGGAGCTTTCGGGGTTCCTCTATGGCAGGAGTCTTTTCGCTTGAGGGGAAGTGCCTGCCATTCACAGTGCGTGTCCATTCAAGTTTTCCGTTCTGGGGTGTTCCACTATCGGTCCAAGAGTCTATTCGGGGGACTGAAAAGCCACCCTCAGTAGATTCTGGAGAAACTTGTTGTCTACTCTCTGAAAAGGCATAAAGAATATTGAAGAAGTCTTCTTCGGAAGGAGCATAGTCATGCCAGTCCTCTGAAGCACGTTTCTCGGCGTTTAAGTTCTTCGAGTTAGGGTTGAGCTTAGATGAGCCGTGGACGAGCCTGGGTGCCTTGTAAAACATAGTGTAGAAGGGTGCTGGTAGGATGAGTGATTAAGAGATGGTAGTAGAGGCGGGGTGACGGTGATGCCGACTATTGGCGAGAGCCAGTCTTATATAGCCCCGAGCCGTGGCAGAATAAAGATTACTCTCCACACAATGTCCGCTGGGTGGCTTCGTCAAAGAAGAACGACCATTTATTAAAAACAAATAAAATGGCCCGCCTGAGCTCCATTGTTCCACGCTTTGACGTCGAATAATCACAGCGTGAGTTGACAAAGCAATATACTAGGCACGGTAGAACAACCAACTTTGCGTGGCTTGGTCTGGCTTGGCGGGATTTGTCGAGGTATCCCTGTGCTACGTTTCGTAAATAAGGTTCAATTAGCTCAGGTACAATGTGGTGGATTGATAACCCACTGTCATCCCGTCGTTTCCATGTCAAACGGTAGACGCCGAGCTCGGCGCTTAATTAGAGATCCCGAGAAAGTCGGGAAGCGTGCGAAACAAACACGTGATCGCGGCCAGCAAGCGGACCAATTTCGTTCAGTTCGAGGACCTTTTGACCGCAACTGCAGTCCATCCAACAGAATTTTGGGACCTGTTGAATCAATTTCGTTTTCCTATCAAGAGATTTGAACTTGTTCATTCAGTCACCACCATGAGCTACGATAGAAGAGGAGGTGGATACTACCAGGGAGGCGGTGGCGGCAGACGCAGGCATCGAGGTGAGTCTTCAGTCATCCGGTCGTAGAGTGAACCGATGTATTTACAGTCTTGCCGCGCAGATGATTACGACGACAGGCGCAGGGACCACCAGGAAACTCCGGACGACCAGTTGAAGGCTGCTATCATCAAGCTTGGCGAAGTCGTGAGTCCTCTCCAGCTTCTGGATAGTGGCATGGGACACTGACGGCGCCCTCCTACACATGCAGGATCCCTCCGAAGAACTAGGGCGTTTAGAGATCAGAATACGTGAACATATCCCTCGCAATATCCCCCTTTTGTCTGAGGCTTTCAGAATTAGGTTCGTGCCCGCCCTGTTCTGGTCCAATGGGTTGTATTCACCCAAAGCTATAGCGTTACAGAACAGCCATTCAAGATTCCGTACTACGCCACACTTCTCCGGCAACTCCATAACAAGTCCGACAACCCTACGGAAGAGGAGACGCCGATTGGGCGCTTGATCCTAGAAGACTTTTGGAGGGGCTTTCAGGGATATGTTGACCAGACTGCATGGAGGGAAGCGCGGCTATGCGTGAGTGACGGTTGGAACCCCACACAATGCCAACGCTGACTCGGGTCTTTGAAAAGATACACTTCTTTGCGCATCTTACAGTTGCCAAGTTGATATCTGCCGATTCAATGTTGGCACTATTGCGATCCTTCACCGCTGTCCTCGACGAATTCGGTGTATCGAATGGGAGAGCAAAGCGGGCGTGTCTATGTGCTGGAGAAGGTCTGTTGATTGTGAGTCACCCAATTAGTCGAAATATCCCACTTTGTGACGGTTTTCTAGGCTGGCCCCATTCTCAAAGAGCATTCGTCGACGTTTCCCGACGAAATCATTACCGCCATTCAGGCTTATATCGACTCGACTGCTTCCCAAAAATGGCTTGTTGCGCCTCTATCAATGCTTCATTCAGACAGCATCCCTCAAGAGAACACTATCGAGGTATGGATTACCTTTTGTTGCTCAGCACACAACTGACGTTGGTTTCAGCTTCTCGACATGCTGGTCACCAACCTGAAGAAATTGAATGAAAGCGACTTTGCCGACACTGAAAACTGTCTCCCTAGGCCTTACGCTATCTACCCTCCTTTCGACCCCTCTGTTCTCCAGCCCTACGTCCTTCCCAGCGTCCTTGTCCCTCCTGAAGCCATCGAAATGGACACCCTCTCCCCCGACACATCAGGAGAAGAAACACAAGTTAAGAAGGATGAGTGGCCCGAATTCTTCCCTCGCCTTTTCCCAAGCGAGGTTTCGCCTGACTTTGTCAACCCTGCTGGATATGTCATCAGAACTGCGATCCTGGATATTCTGGATATCTTCGAAGTGAACAGGAAAGAATGTGCAAGGTTGTTGTTGGAGTATCCGAAGTGGAATTTGCCGGGGACGTTTAAGCCCAAACCGGGTTCAACAATGGCGGTCGAACCGGCACCTGGGAAGGACTGGCAGTTGGAGAGCACCATTATCGAGGTGAGTGCAAGCCCTATCTTACCTCTGCACACAGTTGCCTAACACCATCTATGCCAGACGGTCCTTGGCGCCTACTTGATCCTCCCGGAATCCTCCAAGAAGTCCATCTACTACATCGGTTTGATTACTGAGATTTGCAAGCTTTCGCCCTCAACCGTCGGACCTGCTGTCGGCAAATCCATTCGAAGGTTGTACACATCTCTGGCTGACGGTCTTGATGTTGAAGCTGCTCGTCGCTTCGCCGAGTGGTTCGCTGTTCACATGTCCAACTTTGGATTCCAATGGGTGTGGAAGGAGTGGTAAGCTTATTTGGCGGTATATATTAAACACGAAGCTCACTATGATGTAGGGTACCTGATCTTGAGCTCACGGTCCAGCATCCTAAGCGTGCGTTCATGCGTCGGGCTATCGAATTTGAGATTCGTTTGGCGTACCACGAACGCATCTTCAAAACGCTGCCTGAACAGATGCAGGCTGCCGACGCGTACACCATTCCTGACAATGGGCCTACGCCTGCCTTCGAATACGAAGATCCTGGCAAGTTTTCATTATTTCGTATCCATTCCTTGTCCCTGCTAAATGGTCGGTTTTAGCTCATAAGCACCACGACTCCGCCCAAGCCATTCTCAATCTTTTCCGAGGCCGCGCTAAAGCTGAAGATGTTATTACCCACCTCGACACCCTGCGCGAATCGCTCGAATCCTCCGACGAACCCGATGTCGATTCCACCGTTCGGTCGATCGCCGTGCAGTCTCTTCTCCACATCGGTTCTCGATCATTCTCCCATCTCCTCAACGCCATCGAGCGTTACCTTCCTCTCCTTCGCAACCTTGCTGGTGGCGGGGCCTCATCTACCACCGGTGTCGGGGGCAGCGCGGAGGCACGCACTGACATTCTGGCTGCCGCGGCCGCGTTCTGGAAGCACAACAGACAAATGGTCGCGATTGTGTTTGACAAGCTCATGCAGTACCAGATCGTAGACCCCACGGATGTGGTGGGGTGGACGTTCCTCAATGGGTCGGCTATCGGGCAGCTGAGCGAAGTCAGTCCGATGAACTTGAGCGCCTTTGAATGGGATTTGCTGCGGGCAGCGATCGACAAGGCTAATGGCCGTGTCGTTAGTGCGAGGAGGAAGGTTGTGGCACTTAGGAAGGAAGACGATGACACACGGGCGAAGGCGAAGGCGGGGAGCGGGGTTGATACCAACATGGAGGTCGATCTTGAGACTAAGCCGCAGGGTGAGTAATCTCTCCCTTTCCGTTCATTTCATTTCGGTCGCAAAGGATACGAACGAAAGAACTGATCAAATGAACCTTTTGGTAGAAGAAGCCGACGCAGACAGTCCGCAATTGGTAGCTGCGCTTAAAGCCTACTCCAGCCTGACGAAGGAACAAAGGATGGCCCTATCAAAAACGCTGGAAGGCTTCATTAGCTGTTTGGCGCCTTCATCGACCGCACCGCACCCGAACCCTCAGGCTAGGACCGTGGTCTCCGAGTCGGCTTGGGAGAACAGGGCCAACTGGGGCAGGGATGAATGGAACGCTTGGGAGACTTGGGGGTGGTATAAGCAGTTCTGCAGAGCGGTGCGTTCTTTTTCCTCTCTGTGCGACTCGAATGTTTTGGTTCTGACACGCGATTTTAGTACGCCCCGTATTTGAGAACGTATGTTAACACCCTTGAGACGGTCTCGTTTGGGAGATTCGAGGGCGTGTCTGATCCTGCTGGAGATACTTTGAAGAAGATCTGGAACGTCGCTACCGGGCAAGAGTAGATCGTGGTCGATCTTTTTTAGTTGGCTTCGTGGACTTGGTGAAACCCCACTCGCTTCTTGACCCGTCTTTATTTCGTAATACCTATCTATCCATTGTGACTACTGAATCCATGTACCCAACCTTCAGGCTGTATCCATCTTCGATTCACTGGTTGCACGAGCTTCTGAGGAGTGCTCCTCTGCCTGCCCAGCGGTTATGCATGGCTTCAGCACCGCGTCTACTTTCTCTCAGCATTGTTTGGGCCTCGGGACTAACATCATGCAGAGAGCAGCTCTGCGATTAAGGCGACGAGTATGGTGCCCGCAGGTACATATCAGGTAAGTCACCTTCCTTGTCATCTCAAGCACGCAAGGGGTTGATCGGTCTAGTACTTCACGCCCGGGCGTTAAGCAGACAGATCATGTCAGTGGCTTCTCAGAAGTCAGTGGAAGTGAGAGGGCACGATATCTCAGCCCCGGCAGTACTCGCTGCGGGTATGAAGCCAAGCAGGCACCCGACGTGCCTGGGGCCTCGCCGAATCACTTAAAAAGGCACGACGGTGCGACGCCAGCTCTCTGACCTTCTTACACATATTGCGATGGGACTTCCTCAATCGTCCCCAGTTGAGAGGAAACTCGTCCTTATCATCGGCGCCACGGGTGCCCAAGGGATGGCTGTCGCGAAGCTTCTCTTGGGCCCTGCAGAGGATGGCACGCCGCCTCAGTATCGCGTGCGCGCTCTGACTCGGGATCCGACAAGCCGGCGAGCAAAGGAACTTGCAGCGATGGGCGCTGAGCTCTTTCAAGGTGCGCTCTCCCCCCACTGCTCACCGCTTTCCTCTCGTACTTAGCTTTGCGGTTGCTGCAAGGCTCGTTCTATGACATGGATGCCGCGAGGCGGTTCATGGACGGGTGCTACGGCGCGTTCATCGGGGGCATCCGTTGATAGCTATGTTGGTCCAGACACACCGCCCCCGTGAGGATGATGGTCATCCTCGCCCGCGAGGATGATTATGTAAGCTGTAAATAATGCCCACGCTAGATCAAACCTGCTGTGTGCCACGCCTGAACGGCGTGGCACAGCTCTTTCAACATCCCAATCCGCTCAGTGCACCTCGGATATCCAGAGCCTAGGAGGAGGAGAAAGAGGGCAGGAGGCTTTTAGATCTTATAGTTCCTTATCCCTGGCCGTTACGTCCACCCCTTTCTTTTCCAATATGGATATCGAGCGCAGTGCGTCCGCCCACCAATGTCTGTGTAGAGATTACTCCCAGATTTCAGAATGTGTTTCTTGCGTAACGAGTGTTTATCCATCCTGTGGTTCTACAGCCATTCCCACCGCGCATACCTCGCCAGTCGGTTCCCTGCATCACGAGTGGCTCTGGTGGATGATTGCAGGTGTCCCGCTGCCCGAAAGCAACCATTGTATCGGCAGACATCGCACCGCCCAAATCACCTCTGCATTGCTTCAGTAGGAGGTGGTCATCCGACGAGTGCTTCTGGAAGCAAGGTACGCGCGAAATCTGACTTGCATTTCCTGTGGAGGCATCGGTGTTATCGCAGGTGGGTCCGCCACCCCGAAACAGTGCGCCAGTGTTGACCGTCCATCCATTCCTTCTACAGACAACGCACGGCCCAAACCAGTCCTGCAATGCTTCAGTAAGCGGTGGTCATCCAACGAGTGCTTCTGGAAGCAAAGAACGATCGAAATGTGACCTACATTTCCTCTGGAGGCATCGGTATTATCGCAGGTGGGTCCGGAGCCCCGAAACAGTGCGCCAGGGTTGACCGTCCATCCATTCCTTCTACAGACATCGCACCACCAAAATCACCTCTTCATTGCTTCAGTAAGAGGTGGTCATCCACCGAGAGCTTCTGGAATCAAAGGACGGGCGAAATGTGAGGTGCATTTCCTCTGGAGGCATCGGTATTAAGGTCCCGTCCTTTCCTTCTACAGACATCGCACCGCCCAAATCACCTCTGCATTACTTCAGTAAGCGGTGGTCATCCAACGAGTGCTTCTAGAAGCAAAGGACGGGCGAAATGTGACCTGCATTTCCTCTGGAGGCATCGGTATTAAGGTCACGTCCCTTGCTTCTACAGACATCGCACCGCCCAAACCACCTCTGCATTGCTTCAGTAAACGGTGGTCGTCCGACGAGTGCTTCTGGAGGCGAAGAACGGGCGAAATGTGACCTACATTTCCTCTGGAGGCATCGGTATTATCGCAGGTGGGTCCGCCGCCCCGAACCAGTGCGCCAGTGTTAATCCTCCTTCCATTGCTTCTACAGACATCGCACCGCCCAAACCACCTCTGCATTGTTTCAGTAAGCGATGGTCATCCAACGAGTGCTTCTGGAAGCAAAGGACGGGCGAAATGTGACCTGCATTTCCTCTGGAGGCATCGGTATTAAGGTCCCGTCCCTTGCTTCTACAGACATCGCACCGCCCAAACCACCTCTGCATTGCTTCAGTAAGCGGTGGTCGTCCGACGAGTGCTTCTGGAGGCGAAGAACGGGCGAAATGTGACCTACATTTCCTTTGGAGGCATCGGTATTATCGCAGGTGGGTCCGCCGCCCCGAAACAGTGCGCCAGTGTTAACCCTCCTTCCATTGCTTCTACAGACATCGCACCGCCCAAACCACCTCTGCATTGTTTCAGTAAGCGGTGGTCATCCAACGAGAGCTTCTGGAATCAAAGGACGGGCGAAATGTGACGTGCATTTCCTCTGGAGGCATCGGTATTAACCGTTGTTCCTAGAGACATTGTACAACCCAAACCACCCTTGCGATGCTTCTGAAAGCACCGCCCGGCCGCAACGCACGGCCCAAACCAGGCCTGCAATGCTTCGGTAAGGGGCGGTCACCCGACGAGGAGTTCTGGAAGCAACCCACCGACGAAATGTGACCTGCGTTTGTTCTGGAGGCATCGGTATTGTCGCAGGTGGGTCCGCCGCTCCGAAACAGTGCGCCAGTGGTGACCCTCCTTCCATTGCTTCTACAGACATCGCACCGCCCAAATCAACTCTGCATTGCTTCAGTAAAAGGTGGTCATCCAACGAGACGTTCTGGAAGCAATGCGCTGACGAAAAGCGACATGTGTTTCCTCTGGAGGCGTCGATGATTGCAGTGTACACCGCCTGGCCGTTGCTTCAGCAGACAGTGCACGGCCCAAACCAATCCTGCGATGCTTCGGTAAGGGGCGGTTACCCAACGAGACGTTCTGGAAGCAACCCACCAACGAAATGTGACTTGCGATTCCTCTGGAGGCATCGATAATTACCGCAGGTGGGTTGGCCGCCCCAGAACAGTGTGCCAGTGAACCGTTGTTTCTAGAGACATTGTGCCACTCAAACCGCCCATGCAATGCTTCTGTAAGAGTTGTTAATCCGACGAAAGGTTCTGGAAGCAACTTTCCGATGAAATGTGGCCTGCGTTTGCTCTGGAGGCATTGATTAATACCACAGGTGGGACGGCCGCCCCGAAACAGTGTGCCACTGCTGACCACACAACCGTTGTTCCTACAGACATCGTACTACACAAACCACTGCTGCAATGCTTCTCTAAGAGGCGGGCGCTTGCTTTTGTATCAACTAGTCATGCATTTGTATGGCTGGTTCTGTCCAATGTTTCTGTAGACATTGGAATCCTTATTATTATCTGACTTTCAGCTCACGGGTCTGTGTACCGTTCTGTGCTGACCCCTTCCGTGTCACGGAGACCCGCCGACAAATGTCGTGTGCCTCGTCGAGCATCGCCGAGAGGGGCTGCCAGATGGGGCGTGGGAAACCTTGAATTGCACCCATTGTACGCGCGACACTTCCCGTCTCCCTCCCACTTCACTCCCTACGTTTCACTCCTACCTGTCCCATCCCCGATGCGCATCCGAAGGCTCGTTCAGCGTTATCCGTACCGGGAGGAGCTGGAGTGGTGCAGCTTCTGTAACAAGCGACATAGTAAGTCTCCCGATAGGTCTGATTCAGTCGTATTCATGACCGCCTTCTGTCAGCGTCTGACAAGGACGCACCAATACTTCGCCTTCCTCTCGATCTCTCCCTCTTCATCGTCTCCTTGCTCCCTTTCTCTGACCGTCGCTCCCTACACGACTCGTGCCTTCACATGGAGAAGTTGGTAGCCACCCCGGTCACTACACGCGTGCGCAACACCCTCCGGACCTTTGGGCTCGATCCCGCTCCCTTTCTCGAGTCCATGCAGTACTACGGGGCTGTGATCGGAGGCATGGCGGCTCTTCGAATCTTTGCCGAGGAAGTCCCAATGCCTCGCGTCCTGGAGGTGTATACACAGACGAGCACCGACTCCCACCCGGACTTGGGTGCCCCACACCAACAGGTTTACGACGACAACGATGCATCGGATGATCGGGGAAATGGCTACCGCCTTGTCGACACGCTCCTCCACACGTATGAGAAATGTACGGTGCTGGGATACCGCCACTACGGATACGGAGACAACATCGTCAAGATCTTCCGCATGGTCAATACGACGCTCGACCGAGAGATTCTATTCATACAATGTCGTGTCCCCCCTATTGCGTTAATCACCGAAGCCCCAACAACCGCCCTCATGAATTTCATCACCTCCAACGACGCGGTTTGCCTTTATCCCGAACTCACCGAGGCTCGCAAGGGGCTTTTCACCATCGTCATCCCTGAAGACGGCTCATCAACGTTCGACATCCCCGTGTTTGATAGGCTCGTTGGCCACGGTTTTACCATGTTCGAAAACGCAACGCGCGCGATTGGACGTCACCTTTGCCCAATGAACCCCTCCTGCCCCGCACTCTCCAGGGCGTATCCCGACCTCCTGATGTACTCCGTCCACTTCACCGACGCTGGAAGCTACGGTTCTCGCATTCCTTCGATAACGTGGAACTTAAACGTCCCTTCGTCATGTGGTTCGTCTGAAAGGATACAAACCGGTGTGTACTTATATTTTACCGTCAAGTGGACACGAAGCTGATATCAAGCAGTGGTTGGGCCCGGCAAGTGGCCGAAGGAACTCAGAGGTTGATAGCATGTACCATACGTCGAATCTACTCTTTTGTATCGCCACGTTTGTCTCAAATCTCAGATCTCTTAGTGTTTGTCGCGCACAGTGAAAGAAAGGCAGATAAAATTCGAGAGACGCAGAAAGAAAACAAAGATCGGTAGATAAATTACGAGCCCAAGTCCATCTCCTCGTCGCCCATGTCCACGTCCTCGGCTTCCGAAAGGGATAGGTCCGCAAAGCTCCTGTGACCCGAAGGTCCCGGGGTGGGAAGATCGTCAATCTCGACGTACTGGGGCTTCTGTCGTTGCTTGGGCTGAGGGGTGGGAGGAGCGGGGGAGGGGAGAGTCAGGCCATGGTAAGAGTACCAGTTGAGAAGCGCTTCGGGGGCATTGGACGTATCCCTTCGGACGCCGTTCCTGTCAAACAGGTACAAGTCGTCGACCCTAATCCTCAAGGCCCGGAAGATATGGTTGAAGTGACCCCGGTGCCTAGGGTCTGGAGAAACGCCGAAGTATTCCATTGCGCCGGTCGAGGGGGAGACAAGCATGGGGCTGCTCTTCCACAGGTAGAAGTCGAGGAGACACGTCTCCAACTCGCACCCACAGTGCAAGTAGTATGCTTCACCTATCTTGCGGAAGAAGGTGAGCAGTTCGGCTTCGCCCATGCCGCTGACGACTGGCGGGACCTTGTGCGGGTTGTCGTTATGCGATGGCAGCCTCTTGATTACAAGACTTTTGGCTGGCCCTGGAACCTTGGCGACCGACGAAGGAAGGGCGGTCGTTGTCTGCGATGGACTGAAGGGAACACCGGTGACCTTCTTGTCGAACTTAGGCTTCCTAACCGTCCCTTTCAGCTCCCTGCTGTCCTGGTCGTTGACGAGGCACTGGTGATCGAGGACGCTGTGATACGCGCACTTTGTCTGACCGGTGCCGTTGTCCAAGAGAAACATAGACATGGCCAGGATGCGAGATGTCGTGGCAGACTCCGGCAGGTACTCCTGGACCTTCCGGGCCTTGCTACGGATCCGACCAGATAGCATGAGATTGTGAGTGATGAAGTTGTGCATAGAATTCTCGCCGGCCACTGTGAGGAAGGACATTGTCAATAACTCTTTTTTTGGACGAAGCGTGGACGGACAAACTCACGTGCAAATTTATTGTCCTCCTCCGCGAGCTCCGCCTTCGTAAGGATCTGAGGCACCGACTCAGGTTCTGATCCCTCGCGAAGTAATTGGAAATCGGCGTCATCGATCAACCGCATGCCCTCGTCCTCTGGCTTCATTTTCGATTTTCCCTTGCCTTTTGCACCGGCCTTGGGCCCCGTTCGTTTGGCGCCTAGAGAAGAAGGTTCGTATTAGCCGTCAAGGTACAACTGAGATGCACATAACTTCAGAACACGTACGTTTTACGGTGGGCTTCACAGGCCCTGGGGTATCGGAGTCACTCGAGATCACAATGACCTCCAAGTCAGCATCCGGCTTTCGCTTGTTTGAACCTTTAGGAGGGAGACGATCGGCAGCCTCCACCTTGGGCTTGATATGTACTATGAATTTTGTATGATCGTGAGTTCCAATTGAATGAACAGTGTTTACGGATCCGGAGGCGTACCTTGCTGGGCTGTAGCGATGGGCGGCGCGCCACTCGCGGGAGGAGGAAGAGCGGCCTCCTGTGCCTCGGGTTTGACAGGCTGCATAGGATCTTGGGACAACGTCAGCTCTTACTCAGAGAAATGGTGTGTAGAGAGATGGACACATACCTTGTTGGGCTGGACGTACGGGCACGGGGCGTTCAGGGAGAGGAACGGCAACCTCCTGTGCCTCTGGCTTCACACGAGTCAAAGGAGCTTGAATGTACGTTAGCTCATATTGTAGTCATGAACGGGTATCACACGAACCTTGACCGACTGGGGGAACAAAGGAAGATGCAGGAGGAAGTACAACCTCCTGTGCCTCAGGCTTGATGACACCAGTTGTGGTGGGAACGACATTTGGAGTAAGAGGTGCGGAGGTCTCGGTGACAGGGGGAAGCGCCGCATCAACTACTCCAACAGGCGCAGCGGTCGGAGCGGTCGGCGGGATGACGGCCTCTACAACGTTAGCGGGCACAGGGACCGGAGGAACGACCGCGTTGATGACTGGAGGAGAAGCGGGATCGACGACTTCAGAGGGAGCAGTGACCTCGTTGACTGGAGGAGAAGCGGGATCGACGACCTCAGAGGGAGCAGTGACCTCGTTGACTGGAGGAGAAGCGGGATCCACCACTCGAGAGGGCGCAGTGACCTCGTTGACCGGAGGGGTGGCGGTGGCCTCTTCGACCGGCGGAACTGCAGTGTTGACGGCTCCAGGAGGTGCAGTGGGCTCGCTGACCGGAGGGAGAGCCGCAGAGGTCTCGTTGACGGGGGGAGGAGTAGAGCCGACGCCTCCGGCTTCAGGGAGCGCAGTGGCTTGGTTGAGCGAGGGGGGAGAGGCGGAACTGACGACCTCAGAAGTCGCAGTCGCCTCGTTGTCCGGGTGGCGGTCAGTGTTGACGGGGGAGGAGTGGAGCTGACTCCTCCGGCTTGAGGGGGCGCAGCGGCTTGGTTGAGCGAGGAAGGAGCCGCGGACTCGGAGTCCTCTGGCACAGGAGATAGAGATGAACCTCTCTCCTCAGACCTCACTTGCGCCATGGCGCCTTCAATACCAGCCAACCGTTGTTTCATGATGTTGACCTTCCTCGAAATGTGCGAATAGGTCAACTTCTGCGATCGAGCGAAGTCCCTCCTTTTTTCCAAGTCTTCAAGTTCTCCCGTGGAGAACTTGAACGCTGCTTCAAGGGACGCTGTCAAGACCATTTAGTTACATGCGCGTCGTCGCGAGTGCCCTACACACCAATTTTTTCAGAGTAGGGGAGGAGCCGATTGCTCTCTAGGAAGGCGTCCATGACAGCTGTACGCGCTGTAAGTATCGGACCCTGAATACACCTCGAAAGCACACACCTTGAGCGGACGTTGGTTGAGCGGACATTCTGGGTATTCAATGCTTTCAGAGAGTCGGTTTCACGTCTGAGTGGGAGTGTAGACAAAGGATGGGGGCAGGAACGTCCATTTGGGGTCGTTTACTATCCGTGAAAAGGTCCAAGGGGCACGGCCGGCCGATGAGAGCATATGGAAGGGAGGAGACACGAGTGCGCGCAACACGCGTCCATTCATGAGGCGAACAAGACATCTTGACGATTGGATGCGCGTCCGATGGCGGTCGTTGATACCAGCTGATACCAGGAGCCCGGAGGAGACATGCATGCTCGCGACACGCATGCAATCTTAAGCTAAGTAGACATCTTGACGATTGTATGCGCGTCCGATGGCTGTGGTTGATACGACCCATCTTGCTCATCGACTGTAAAAACGCTGTGGTAGGCCTTTAATGCTCTGTACAACGGAAATAGAAGAGAGATATACTGGCTGTGTACCTTGTGGCATGAGACGAATCCAAGTGGGTTGAACTTGGCCTTTCACTTCGACATAGATGATTCAGATAGGGCAGCCTGATGCCGTCGCGTCGCGGTTCATTTTACCACCACATGACCGTGTAGATTCTCATCAGTGATCTTCGCGAAGTTGATCCCTGTGTATCATTATGGACGGGCGCCAACTGCTCCGCGCTTGGGGTTAAAAATAAAAAAGATCATATGGTAACAGACTTGAAAAAAATCATATGCCCAACCAGGCCCAACCCTGAGCATTGAGCGATTCTCGGGGTCAAGGCCACCGTTCCAGAACCCAGGTATTTGGGCCCCAAAACCCCCATCGAAACCATGTCCATGAGTGCGCGGTATGTATATGGGAACTCGATGCTATTCTTAATCTACTCCTGAAACTCAGTGGCCTCAGCCTCGTGCTCGTCTTCGCTAATTTTGGCCTCCAGGCCGACACTCTCCTCGTTCGCTTGGCTTGAGATCCGTCCCAGCACGCTAACCCCCGTTTCACTACTGCCATCGCTATCATACTCATCCTCTGACGAATCTAATGCCTCTGGGAATGGGTCATTTAAATCAGGATCTATTCCAAAAGCCGCCAGACCAAAAGGACTGTGTGGGGAGTGTGATGAGGTGGTGGTAAATAACGAACAGTAGATACACGTACTCGTCAACAGCAGATGAAGTCCCAGACCTTCCATCTATTCCAAAAGCCGCCACACCAAAAGGACTGTGTGGGGAGTGTGATGAGGTGGTGGTAAATAACGAACAGTAGATACACGTACTCGTCATCAGCAGATAAAGTACTGCGACCCTTCCCAGACCTTCCAGCTTGACTGGCTCTAACATGAAACGTATCAGGCAGGCACATATATCGAGAAAGAAAAGGGAATACGCACTTGGCTACTGCAGACGTGTTGCTCTTCCTGGGCGAAGATCTATCACCCAACGAGGGATAAGCTGGAACTGTACCGATGGGCACGTAACGACGGCCAAGCGTGTGTCTCCCTGACGGACTCTTGATGATAACGAGGTCTTCCTCTAAGCCTGCATCCCTTAGCTCCTTCCCCGAGCCACAGATCTACACAGGATGCGGGAAAATCAGGCTACAGTCCTTCTCGCAGTGCAGTGACTTACTCCTTATACTGCTCCGACATCTTCTTGGGCCTGCGGCCTACGTGGTCCCCCTGAGCTTTACGTTTTTGCGCTGACCTACAGCACTATTCGCATTATTAGGAGTAGCTGCTGTGATACTTGGAAGACTTACACAGGGAGGAGAGGAAGCTCTCGAGATGGCAAAACCTGGGATGCATCTGCTGATGTGGGGTTGCTCATGGTATTGTCGATGGTGGTGTCGATGAAAGAGTGTGCAAGGTCACGGGGAGAATGCATGATAGATCAGATTCCGCCGGAGGTTGATGTGATCCGTCATGGCATATGCCGTTACGGAGCTTTGTTGCGCGCCTCTGCGATATTTGTGAGCGCCTCTTGACGTTCCCGCCCTATCACACACAGCCCTTTGTAGGATTTCGAAGATATTATGTATCTCAGTGATTTAGACCAGCAAAACTATACTCAGATAATTCTCCAGTAAGCCTCGCGCCATCCTCTAGCGATAGCGAGTACATTAGGCAGTGAGTACGTGCGTGAAGCGACGTACAAAGTACTTTCATCTCTTGACACCTTCCACGCCACTATAAATTCAGTGAGACTCGCAGGGTAGTCTAAAGCTAGGCTCACACCTTCCTTTTGTGACAGCAGGGACATCAGGCAGCCAGTGCGCGCCCCCTTGTGCGCGAAGTACAATGTGCGTTCATATGCGACGTACGAGCACTCATTTTCCGCCAGTATTCTACAGTTCAGTAAGATTGATCTGCAAGAAGTTTAACGAGCAGTGTCTGACAGTGAAAGGGTGCGTACCTCATTCTACTGTTGCTAAATCCGAGCTGGCAAGGTGCGACTTGACGCCCTTCCTTTGTCACTTGGTTTAGTATGATATATGTTTATATATGTCTAGATTTTTTCATAGCATGTACTGTGTGCTATTCATTTATTATTCTACGTACATACTTTTACTTTAAATGTATTGAGCGAGCCTGGAGAGCATGAACAGTCTTGATGGTGGAGTAACGTGAGACGAAACGCGCAAGTCAGACGCGGAACTGTGAATCCTTACCGGTTTCGACTTTAGCAACAACCATCAAGCTCACCCCACCCCCACTCGAGTACGGGTCGTCCAGACTGCGCACTCACTACAGCTGGTATAGTAAATTCTAGTATAGCTGAAATGGGGCGCCCTGTTCTCTATAAAACGGAGGAGGAGAAAAAGGCCGCTGCATGCGAACGAAGCAGGAAGTACTATGAACGGTTAGGGCCCGGCATCCTTGTACCACTTACGCCGTCCAACTGACTTTATTGCAGATTCCGGGAGAACATCTCCATTTCCAGGAAGCAGAAATATGCAGCCAAAAGGCGTAACGATCCTTCGAAGCATGAGAAAGTAAAAGTTGTTAAATCTGACGAGGAGCGCAAGTACGACAATCGTCAGAAAAGCAATCGGTCATATCAGCGGTGCGTACTTCATTGATTGTATACATGGATGCGCTCTCAAAAATGGGTGTACATTTCTAGAAGGAAATCTGCCCCAAAGAATGAAGGCAGTAGTAGCAAACAATCGAAACCGGCGAGTGATTTAAGGTGTGTTAAACGAGCGACAAATGCCATTCCATACCTCATAGGAACTGTGTTTCTTAGCACTGCAGTGGTTAGCCGCCGGCCTCCGAGGGACATCTGGGAAGGGCATACCAATTTCTCCTCACATCCTACAAGGACATGCTGGAAAATAGGTCGCTTCGCGAGTTCCTGGAGGATATTTCAGCTCGGTACATCGAGAGTGGTGTGGTCGAGGACCTTGTATTGGTCTTGCCGCGCCTAATCCGGCTTCGAGAAGGTGTTTACGCCCATGAGCAAGATATCTCATTGGAGGTGGGAGCAGCAGCTCAACTTGGTGAGCTCGAAGCGCTGGGTGCCAAATAGACCAAGCTGTGGAGATGATTCAGGACTTGGAGGACATGGCCAGGTTCCGTGGGCACGACGAATTTATTGATTTGTTAGCGAGGGTGACCTGTACTATCAGAGATCACATTTGTTAGATTGAATGGCATGCAAGTTGACATCCAAGGGATGTTATACTCCTTCTCTTTCTGTTGAACTCCGTTCTGAGCTACCAGGAAGGTATTAACTGACGTCGAGCGTGACTTTATCAATACGATACTTATGTGATTATAGACAGTAACTCAAATATCGAATGAAGGGCAAAGGATAAAGATATCATTTCGATGGTGACAGGAAAAAGGTATTGAGGTAATGGAGGGTGGCTACAGGGGTTCTTCAGTTTCAGAGAACTCCTCTTCGTCATCCTCCTCCGGCTCGTCCTCGGGCGGGTACAGTTCGTTCTCCTCCGTGATGACAGTCAACGATTCCAGCCTTCTTTCCAGCTCCTCCAACCTCTCGTTCGCCAGTGCCAGCTTTTGCTCCGTGGCAGCTGTCTTGGCTTCAGCGGCCTCCGCTCGAGCCTTGTTTCTCAACGCCTCAACGATAGATTCAACCTTGGCCTTACGGTCAGCGCGGACTAGACTGGTCATTGTCATGCTAACATCCTTATGAAAGGACGCGAGCGCAGCCGGAGCTTCAGCACGGAGCTTTGGGGACGAATAATGCGTGAAGGGAGTCCGAGCAGATGGATGCTGCACGGCAACATACATCCAGCAACCTGATCGAATGGAGATGCTCTCGCACTAGGTTCCTTATTAGCTCATGAAATTAGGGGTGCAATGATAGGAACGGTACGAACGCGGGACATGAGGTCATGGACCCAACCGGAATAACACTTCGTCGCGCGGGCGTTATCCACAATTTCCGGGAGCAATGGGCGCTTACGGGCCAAACCTAAAGACAGGGATGAAACAGGTCAGCACGATCGACAGAAAAAAGAAGGGGACGCACGCCAGTTCCGGGCACCGCGACCCACTCCCTCAATCCAGTCGAAGATTGGCTTCGCACCGGATGCATAGGCCCGTTTCTTGGAGGCGGGTGCGGGGGAACTGTTCATCGAATCCTCGCGGGGGCGCTTTTGCCCATGCTGGGACACAGAGTCCACATGGTCGTCAACGAGAGGCGTGGGACTAGTCGTTACAGAGGGTGCGGGCTGTGATGTTACATCAGAGGTTTCAAGTTCGCCATCCGGGAGTGGGACTGCGCCGGCGGGCTCTGGCACAGCACATGCGGAGGGCATGAGCCCAGCCTGTGTCGCAGGGACGGGGGCTGTAATATCCTGTGTCGCAGGGACGGGGGCTGGAATATCGTCGTCCAGAAGGGAGAGATCGACGTTGTAGGCGTTACTCTGGGCCGTCAGAGGCGCACCACCGACGGTTGAAGGAGACTGGTCAGTTCCGGCAGGCGGTGCAGTAGCAGACGGAGGCGCGGGTCCCGCAAGCCCATAGGAGGCGGGGTTGAAGAGCCAGGGGTGCGACATTGGGGTATCTGATTGGGATGTTAGAATGTGCACGCCGTCCGCGATTCGCGAAGGAAGAGCAACTTACACCCGGGAGGGAACTGATACACCGGAGCATTGGAGTTCCAGGGGGTAGCTCTGAACTCCAGCAGGAGTTGCTGAGGGTGGGTTGAAGTTGAAGGCGTACGGGTTCACTGAGGAGGTTTGATGGATCAGCAAGGACACGAGAACAACCTAATTCTAACTTACTTTGTCCAAATTGAAATTGAGGGTACATCGGCACTACGAGGGAAGGTATAAATTGATGATGAGATATTTAATGTGCACGGGGCGCACCTTGTTGAGCTGCGAGTGCTGGACCTTGTTGGACAGCGAGTGTTGGATCGATGACTGGGTTCTGACCAGCGGGGGGAGGCTATTGATAGCCTTTAGAGAGATATCCCGTACGCGAATGCAAAACGTACACCTGCTTGAGCCTTGCGGCTGTGAGCACACTCAGTCAGGAGTGGGCTACCATCACATCGACGGCAGTGAAGCTTTTTGGCGGGCTTCGGCTCTTTGGTTGGTTGTCGACGTTTGGAGGAGCCATGATGATGTTGGTTGTCGTTGGCTAACGGTGCCAGGCTATATGGAGAGGGATGGGGTTCGAGCGAAAACAGCGGGTGCCCATGAGACGCCCTGGAACGATCCACATGACTCCTGCCTTCTCCCTTGTATCATCGTTCCCCATGTGAGCCATGTGAGCCCATGCGCCTTGATAAGATTGGTTGAGGCCCGGCCGGGTGCTGAATTGGAAATGACGCGCTAAGCACGACCAAAGCACGACGGTGAGCCCATGCGCCTTGATGAGACTGGATTAAGACCCCCACTTGGAACGATGGGTGCCGAATTGCAAATAACTTGCCTAAGCCAGCCGGTGACCCATGTGCCTCGCATGGGAGCGGATTAAGGCCCCAAATATGTATTTGGATCGATGGGTGCTGAGCGCTGAATCGGAAACAAGGCTCATAAACCACACGACACTTTTACCCCCACCCCAAGGCATTGCTTTCTAGCTCACCAATATGGCCACGAGAAAGAAACGAAGGCGTAAGATGAAGATGACCTTGACGATGAGGCTCAGCATTCGTTCCCTAGTGAGCTCCTGGAGGCCGTGGCGGAAACTTCTTACTGGACATCCCCAACGAAACCTCAGCGAATTTTCGAAGAGGCAAAGAGCCCTAGAAAGCGCGTTGTAAAGAAGGTTCTTGCTCAATCATCGCAGACCGCTGGGGCTTTCAAAGAGGATGATGAGGTGCTTGGACACAAGAGGTGCCGTCAAGTCAAGCTACGGGCGCCAGTGGCATCGAGGACGGTGGGACAATATCGGACGTTGTGCCCGACCAAGCGCCGGACGACGGTGATTTCGGCTCTTGGGTCGGCTCGGAAGTAATTGATCCAGACCTTGGGTGGATCGGCGAAGACGACGACTTCGAAGACTATGTTGACGCCGTAACCTCACATGTCGCGGGGTATAGCCACCTTCATACCTCTCTATTCGTTGTTCAGGGATGGGATTCTAACAAGAGGCAGACCACGGTAAGTGTCGTATCTGATTTAGTTTGCTTTAATACTTGACATTGACTCCACCTAAGGATGCGTGGTATCATATGCGATTCCAAACCTCCGATGTAGGACAGCTCGACACCGGGTGCACCTGCCCTAAAGCTCTTAACCGCAACCTCTGTGTGCACAGGCGGTACTTTCAGGACTATGAGGTCGAGAGTATCATTCTCGAGAAGAATGCCGAAGGAACCGAGGACAGGGATGTTGCAGGTGATAAGGATAGGACAGGTAAGCTACTTAACTTACCTCTTCAGTAATGAAATAGCATTGTAACGATGGACTCATCACCCCCGGCAGCGACGCTCTTCTCCCGCCGCATCCTAGGACGCCATCGTTTGGAAAGCTTGTACTCCGTTCAGTCGATGTCGTCCTCCGAGCTCAAAGGCCGAGCGATCGTCAGTAATATCCTTTCCCGTTCGGAATCGACCTGGAAATGCTCCAAGGACACGGGACTTCTATCATGCTATCATATAAACAAGGCCAGAGAGCGGTACCCAGACGTCCCAGAAGATGAAATCGAAGATTTGGAGGACTTTGTAGACTCAAGCCTCGACTCACTCTCTATAGGCGAACTTGGTCAGTTCCTGTGATCTGAACTATCTTGTGGGATGACGCTGATCTATCCTCAGCTCGCGGACCCGGTACCACAGTATCCTATCTGCCAATACATCCACCGTTCTGGGCGCGAATCCCGTCCGCCCAAGCTCTATTCCGATCCCCCTCCTGCCCGGACACCCCCAGATGGCCCATTCCCTCTTCAAGCCGATTCCTCCTGCAACTGTGGAACAACGCGGACCTTCTTCAATAGGGATGGGCTGAAAAAAACGAAGCGTTGCAAGTTGTACACCCTGCTAACGGTTCATGACGTCGAGATTGAGGTTCAAGTCTGCCCGTTTGTCCTTCCGTCCGGCGAAAGCGAATCGGCCCTGATCTGCGCGCACATGGCATATTCAATTTCAACAATTCTGCCCTTGT